>CM040246.1:152867161-152896203 GCA_022545495.1 Chrysanthemum lavandulifolium
TTCAAGCCGAGACATAATATTCTTCATGAATATGTATATCCCAAAGTATCAACACGCACAGCACAACAAATCTTAACATCAACCCAAATCTCATCATCATCAAATCTCATATAAACATTCACATAGCCCATCAAGTCTCATTATCAAATCTCATTTCACACCAAATATCATATTATTCAATCATTGCATGTATTCAAGCCCACTTCGTTCCAAAATTGAAAGCCAAAGTACTTTATGATCCAAAACCGGTCACAATATCGCCCGTAAAATAATCACTCCACCCATGAAATTATATTCACTACCACATCCGACAAGCTCAAATCAATCCGATCCAATAAGCAAAACTTAACTCCAATTCATTCAATATATCCAATTATATATCTCGGAACCAAATCATCTCCGATACTCATTAATTAATCCCAATACATAGTAAACCGTATGTCGATAAAACCATAAAGCATTAGAAGGCCCATGACCACATATGCTCATATGTAGACCCAATGATTAGCTCAAGCGAAATAATGTTACGGCATACATTTACTTCATTAATCCAAAATGACTCAAGCCTTACATAATTGCAAATAATATAACACTAACACATGTCTACACATTTGCAAGATGTGTATACCATAACATTTTCACGACACAAAATTTAACGTGAAGCCTAACATACCACATAGCCTCATAAACGGCCCATGCTCCATTCGTCCATAAGAAGCCCATATATCATATACCTTGGCTCGTGAAATATCATATACCCCATATATGTTACTTGAAACTCACCCATGAAAGGCCGTGAACAATTGTAGCAAAACCTAAGAATCGGGTATATAACTCTCCTTATCTCTCCACATTTTACCCTAGTCTCACTCTCATTAACAAACCCTAATCTCAAAAATCCTATTGTACACCTCCTTTTAACAGCTTAAAAAAGAACTGCTTCAGCCTCTTTATCAATTCACATAACTCGCCACCCAAAAACACTCCTAACCCTAAATCACCATCACACCGTCTAATTAGTACCTTAATTGGACGATCTTGCAATAACATGACCTAGCCACAGAGATGGCATGGGTTTTTACGTACCACAGGGATGGTATTCAACTGCCATAGTTTGAGTCCGACTATGAGATCAACACACCATCACGGTAGGTATTTCTTTTCATTTACCTTCGTTTTCTTGACCGAATCATGAAGGAGAATGAACCCCCCTTTTGGTTTTGTTCTTTCTTCAATATTTCGAATATTATCATTAAAACCAAGACCAAGATCTATGAGGCATAGGTACTTATGTGAATAGATCATTTAAGATCTATGTGTTTGACAAACCATTCACATAAAGTACAAGGCTGAGATTGTTGACATGATTATACAATTAAGTTTGGGTCGATCAATGATGTTAATTCTTTTGTGTATAGATCGGTTAAGGTCTATGTGTTTTGATAAACCACACACAAAAGAAACAAGATCGAGATCTTTTGTTCTTCTTTGCAAATCATTTGAGTCTTGATTGTCATGATCAATGAGGAAACATGTCATGTAATTTTACCTTGAGGTGCACATGTGCTTAGGGTTTACATGAATATTCGAGATTTGTTAAGTTTGTGTTTGATGTTGATGAAGATGCTTGTTTGTAGATTGTGGATGAGTCTTGTCATGGATCCGTGATGATGTGATTTTCGTGTGATAGACCCATGGTGGTCTTGATTTGTTTCTTTGACACACGAATAGATCTGAGATCGTTTCATGATTTCCTTTTAATCTTTGAGACTTGTTGAGGTGAATGAAATAGTTAAAACAATGATGATGGGTTTTGATTGAGTAGTGTTGGTTTAGAGTCTGATAAGTTGTTTGTCAACTTGATTTGAGTCGAATCTACAAGTAGTTTCTTTTCCAATCGAACATCACTTGAGTGATGATGGTTGACATAAACTGAGGTCGAGATGTTGGTAGATTGAATTTGGTAAAACGGTATATGTTCAGATCTGTTATGAGTCATTTGTGTGGTCATGGTCAAACTCTTCTTCTTCCTTTCTGTTCTTTAACCAAGTCGTTAACCATTTTTCCAAAGAAAGTCGCTAGATGACCCAAGTAGCTAACCTAAGTCGCTACGACTAAGTCGCCACGACTAAGTCGCCACGACAAGTCGCCACGACTAAGTCGCCACGACTAGTCGCCACGACTAAGTCGCCATGACAAGTCGCTACGACTAAGTCGCCACGACAAGTCGCTACGACTAAGTCGTCACGACAGCAAGTGACTCAATAGTCAACTCGCTAACATGAAAAAAAACAGTTTTGACAAGTCGCTAACTGGATATTTGACATTATCCGATGAGTTTTCCGACCATATTTCCGACCACATTCATAGTTACTTAGAAAAACTGCATAAAAATGTTTTTGACTCATGTTTGACAACATATAGACTTCACAGCTTTGGACCAATAATCAAAACTGTCACCAGTGCATGATAACTTAAGTATGTTTGGACCAAAAACTGACACAAGTGAAGAGACAGATAAGAATACATGGATAAAGCATAAGACTTTTTGGACCAAACCATGAATCTGGACATGAATGAGGACAAGTATCTAGCAAGAACATGACTAAGTCTCTACCAAGAACATCAAAGACAACACCAGCAGATTCATAAAAAAACCATACGAGTAACAAAAACAGATTCATAATATCAAAACCACATAAAGACCAGATTCATACAAACAAAACCACACATGTTATCACCTCATAAAACTAACAACCAATCTGTTTAAAAGGTTAACCACGCAAAACCACTTAAACACAAAAACCATATAAGGACCATTCAATCATTACAAACAACATAACCTTGGCTCGGTACCAATGTAGGATCGTTATTTTTATGTGTTTGATGATTCGGGTGGTCTGGGAGATCAAAATACATGTTTGCCATTAGAGAGAAAGTTAGAGAGAGGGTGTTCTTGGTAGAGTTACTTCACAAAATGTAGAATATTAGATTGAAAGCACCACCCTTCCATCCATGGAAGGGGTATTTATACTACGAGACTCAACGACCTCCTATCGGCACATGGATCGGGATACGGTGGGTAAAGACCGTCCTTCCTCCACGGTGTTGCACTCGCTAAACTAAACTAATGACCTGACTAATAAGCGATAAATAACGTAACTAACGACAAGTCTACGAGCTAACTTAAGCTAGATAAAATTTGGGGTGACCGACTCTTCACTATGGAATTTTCTAATTCTAACAATTTGATTAGATCCGAAGCGTCAAGCTTAACTCATGTCACACCCCAATTTACATTTTTAAATGAATGGAATTCACAGGGGAATTGATTGTCATAGCACCACATCACGGTTATATTGAGCGACCTAAAGTGTCGTTTTAAAAACACATCGTTGGATATTTCATAAAAACAATCAGTACAACATCGGTCCCAAAGGTTTACAAAGTTTGCGGAAATACATCCATGTTACAAATCAAGCGATGTTTTGAAATAAGTGCCATAATGTACATAATGTAAGTCGACGCCCGCGACTCAAAATGTAGGTCCCTAAACCATGTCATGATGAATGCCTCGATTACACGAAAATACATTGCTAAAAACGGTCAACAATAATGTTGGTGAGAAATCATAGGTTTATGTAAATGTTTTATACGACTACACAAGTATAGACCATGCATGACAATCAAGTCACGTAAAAATAATGTTACAATTGCTCTAAGCCCATGACCCCGAAACTAGGCATTCAATAATGTATGCCCCTGCAGTGTTTGCGGACAACTCCGTAATGTTATCAAATGAAATGCATCCGTTTGCACGGTTGGGATTCACCAACCCGGATGGAGCGTCACCCTCGATAGATCTATCCACTCATCCTCGCTTCAAAGATTAACGGTTCATGTTCGGTAATGGGGACTTTCAAATTGGCAAATCACGGTAACTTAAGCAATGTAATGAATTTAACATACTTGGTATCGTACAAAAAAATGTAGTGCAATGTATTCTCCCGTGGGTTTGAAAATAATCGAAAGCATGTAAACGGGCTATGAAAACTCACTTGAATAAACCGGAATAACGGCAAAGTGAGTACACCGAGGTATGATGTGATCGTCAACCGGGACCTATTACGAATGATATGATATGTCATGAGTTGCAATGTAATGCTATGCATGCACTTCGTATGTTATTTATACCATTTACGGGTTTGAAAATATTACTCGTCGTCGAAAAATACTCTTTTGACGTCTTGACCCTTCAAAAATGACTTTACATGTTTTTACGTCAAAATGTCATCCTATAATGGTTTTATAATGATTTTTGGTGAAATTACCACTTTTCGTCGCAAAACAATGTCGTCGGAAAAATCACGAAATTAACAAAAATGGCTTCGGAAAACTAGCCGTAAAACGGTGTACGTCGATCGTTAAAGAACGAACTCGACGGTTTTGGAAAATTTGTATCGATATCTAAAAGTTTCAGTTCAGGAGTTTTCGTTCAAAAGGTCTCGATCATAGAGATATCAAAGGCTAAAGATGGTGGTTTTTGCTAATTGTGTGCAGAAAAATGAGTTTTGGCCAAGTTTGAACGTTCGTAATTAATTCACTATAAATCCGCTTGACAAACGACTTTTTGTTTTGAAAAATATGGCCGATGAACTTGATTTTACTAGAAGACATTTCGTTCCAAAAGTTTCACATCATGGTTAAAAGCGATAAACATAGCCTTTACATTAAGGAAATACTTATAACGTAAAAATAATATAGTTTTTAGGAAAATAATATTTACGGCAACTTTATGAAAACGGCCATATCTTTGTCGTTTTAAATCCGTTTTCTACGTATAATACGTCCTTAGTTTCGTATCGAAGTAAACTTATATATTTTTGACAAGTCGAAATAATTTGTGAAGCTTAAGGCTCGTTTTTGACCCGAAAATACTAAAAACAGCAAGCTGAAATTTTCAGAAAACTATACGTTTCGTCGTCAAACTTTAAAATCCATAACTTCTTCGTTATAACTCCGTTTTTATCCGTTCAAAAGGCCAATGGATTCGTTTTAAAGTATATTTTCTAAATATCAAGGCCAAAATGTCGTACCAACAGTAGGTTTTTCCAGAAATTGAATTAAGGACAGAACATAAAAATATAGTTATCGAAAATAGTTTTTCTCGGACAAAACCTATTCTAATCCTTCAAATCAACTCCAAAGCTAATCTAATCCTACCATACACCTTCTTAGGGTGTCATGGGTTCCTAATCACCATCAAGACCAAAGATTACCATGGGAATAATTATAGGATGACCATAATTATATATATAACTCAAAATCATAAGAAAAATGGTATAAATCACATAACATGCATATAAGCTCCAAAATGAAAAGAAACATATGAAAATGAAGAGGAAACATGAAAATGAATAAAACATGCTTACAAGTGCAAGTGATGAGGTGTAGGTAACAAGGATTAAACTTAAATATCCTTGGTTTTATTTCAAAACCAAATAAAGGATATAATCTAGGTTGTAATAACACTTGATCTTGCAAAACTTTTTGATCCCTTTGTTTTTGATATATGGCGGTTTGGAGACCCAAAGAAAAGAGAGAAAGTTTGCTTGCTAACACTTTGATAAAATGACAAGTATGAGAAATTATTTTGAGTGCAAGACTTTTGATTGAATGAAATTATTAGAAGACATAGCACCATGCCAATCAATAACTACACTCTCCCCTTGTCGGCCAAGAGGGGGGGAATGTAGTGACTTTGTATTTTTTTTTTTTTAAAATGTAAACTTGTATATGTTTTTGTAAGACTTGTAAAGAAAAGTGTAAGTAAAGTATAATTATTATTAACTTGTGTAGTAATTGGTAATACTTGGTGCAAGTAAGTTTTTCATAAGTCAAAATAGAATGTATTGAGATAATAAAAATTATAAAAATACATTCCTTGTGGAATTTGGGTGATAAAATAATTATCGTACAATTTTTAAGAAACACAACGTAATAATTTAATTTTAACGATTAATATACCAAATAAATTGAAACACTAGGAAAACTAAAAATATAGTTTTATGAACTAAAGGTAAGTTTAAAAATACCTCGGGATCATTTTGAAAGTAACGGGTTGAATATTTAAAATAATAACTCACGCGATAAAGATTATTAAATATAAAAATTTCGTAAAATATGAAATGAAATGTCGTGAATGTACTAATGAGATGCACACGATGTCAATGAAATGAAGACTAATCATAGTCCATATGAAATGTACGTGATGTTATGATCATGAATTCGCCGCTAAACCTCCAAGGTTACGCGAATTTGAAACAAGTAAACCAAGTTTACTATAAATGTTGAAATAATGAGACATGAGCGGTGTCGAGAAATGACCGAAAGTACGGGTTGTCACATTCGCCCATCCAAAAGGAATTCAATCCTGAATTCAATCGTTGTTAGGTCAGCGGTGTCGGCGAAAAGATGAGGATACTTAAATCGCATCGATCTTCCGTTCCCAAGTAAACTCGGGACCTCGTCGAAATTCCAACGAACTTTCACAATAGGAATACGACTACTGTTTCAACCGCTTGACCTCGCGGTCCATGATTTCTCTGAGTTCTTCCACAAAATTGAGTTTGTCGTCAATCTGAACTTCGTCCAATGGAATAACGAGCGATTCGTCCGAAAGACACTTCTTCAAGTTAGAAACGTGAAACGTGTTGTGCACATGGCTAAGTTCTGACGGAAGATCAAGTCGATAAGCTACCGGACCAACTCTGCTCAAAATCTTGAATGGTCCAAGGTATCTCGGGTTCAATTTCCCACGCTTTCCAAATCGTACCACGCCTTTCCAAGGCGATACTTTCAACATAACTTTGTCACCCACTTGAAATTCCAAATCCTTGCGTCTAACATCCGCATAACTTTTACGCCGACTCTGGCGGTTCAGTCTATCACGAATTTGAGCGATCTTCTCGGTTGTTTCCGTACCATTTACGGGCGATGAAGTTGTGCGTCTCCGACCTCGGCCCAACAAGCGGTGATCGGCACTTACGACCATAGAGTGCCTCGAATGGTGCCATCTTGATCTTGGTGTGATAACTATTGTTGTACGAGAATTCAATCAATGGCAAATGGTTAGCCCAACCATTTCCAAAATCAATCACACATGCTCTCAAAGATGTCTTCTAATGTTTGAATGGTCCTTTCACTTTGACCGTCGGTTTGTGGGTGATATCTTGTGCTCATCTCTAATCTGGTTCGAATGAATCTTGCAATGAATTCCGAAGTTTGAAGTGAATCGACTATCTCTGTCGGAAATGATAGAAATTGGTGCTCCGTGCCTCGAAACTATTTCCTTGACATAAAGTCTAGTGAGTTGCTCCATGGAATAAGTCTCTAATCGGTATGAAATGGGTGACTTGGTAAGGCGATCAACAATTACCCAAATAGCATCGTAACCTCCCGATGTCTTAGGAAGTTTCGTAACAAAGTCCATAATGTCGTTCCCATTTCCATTGAGGAATTTCCGGTTGTTGGAGTAAACACGAAGGCTTCGATATTCGACTTTTACCTTAGCGCAGTAAGACATTTGCTAACATACGTGGCAATTTCCGCTTTCATGTTCGCCACCAATAAAGCTTCTTAAGATCTTGATACATCTTATCCGATCACGGATGAATAGAATACTTTGACTTATGCGACTCATGCATAATCAATTCTCGTATTCCGCCATACAATGGAACCCACATTCTATCCTTGAAACATAGGACTCAATTTGCTCTCTTTACAAAACCATTTTGCGCTTTCGGGCATACCATAAAGCTTTTCACTTGGTCGGTTTTCCTCCTTAAGTGCTTCGACTTGTGCTTCATGGATTTTCGATGGTAAAGGAGAAATAATCGTCATTCCCAATGATCGAACTCTTAAAGGTTTAGGCCTCTCTTTCCGACTAAGAGCATCACCACAACATTGGCTTTTCCGGGTGATATTTGATTTCACAATCATAGTCATTGAGTAACTCCAACCAACGACGTTGCCTCATATTAAGCTCCTTCGATCAAGAATATATTGCAAACTCTTGTGGTCGGTAAACCTGTGTACACTTGGTACCGTAGAGTAGTGTCTCCAAATCTTGAGCGCAAAAACTACGGCTCCTAACTCGAGATCATGAGTGGTGTAATTCTTCTCATGAGTCTTAAGTTGTCGAAGCATACGCTATCACCTTCTCATTTTGCATTAAACAGCCCCAAGTCCTTTATGCGAGCGTCGCAATATACAACAAAGTTCTCGATGCCTTGGTAGTGCCAAAATCGGCGCCTTAAAAGCTTTTGTTTCAACAAGCGAAAAGCGGTTTCTTGTTTCTTTCCCACTCATACTTCTTGTTTTTCGTGTCAACTTGGTCAAAGGTCTCGCTATCTTGAAAAACCTTGATGAACCTTTGGTAATACCCGCTAGTCCTAGAAATTGCCGAATTTACGTAGGATTCGTTGGAGTAGCCCAATCTTTCACGGCCTCAATCTTTGCGGATCAACTTGTAGTCCTTGACTATCAATGATGTGACCAAGAAATTGCACTTTGTGGTTCCAAAATCACACTTGAAAATTTGGCATACAACTTCTCATTCTTGAGTAGCCTTAAAATAGTCCTTAAATGCTCTTCATGCTCTTCTTTGCTCTTGGAGTAGATCAAGATGTCGTCGATGAACACTATCACAAACTTGTCCAAGTACGGTTTACAAACTCTATTCATGAGATCCATGAAAACCGCGGGTGCATTAGTCAATCCAAACGGCATCACTTGAAACTCGTAATGACCGTAGCGTGTTCTAAACGCTGTTTTGAATATCCTCTTCCGAACTCGAGGCGATGATAACCCGAGCGAAGATCAATCTTGGAATAAATACTTGAACCTTGCAACCGATCGAACAAGTCATCAATTACGGGGAGTGGATAACGATTCTTCACCGTTAACTTGTTCAATTCTCGATAATCTATGCACATTCGGAAGGATCCATCTTTCTTCTTCACAAACAAGACCGGTGCTCCCAAGGCGAGGAACTCGGCCTAATGAATCCTTTGTCTAGAAGCTCTTGCAATTGATTAGACAACTCTTGCATTTCGGATGGTGCTAGGCAGTGCGGTGCTCGCAAGAATGTGCAGCCCGGGCACTAAGTCAATTTGAAACTCTACTTGACGTGCCGGTGGAAGTCCCGGTAAATCCTCGGGAAATACTTCAGAAAATTCACGGACAATAGGAACATCTTCAAGTCGCTTCTCCTCCGACTTTTTCTCGGTTACATGGGCTAAGAAAGCAAGACAACCTTTCTTAATGTACTTCTCCGTTTTGATACTCGATATGATACTAATTCTCGTTCCACTTCGTTCCCCACGAATAATCAAAGTTTCGCCATTGTAGGGAAGATGAACAACTTTCTCATCACAAATGATCTTTGCGCGATGCTTAGATAACCAATCCATGCCTATGATGACGTTAAAACTACCAAGCTCTACGGGCATGAGGTCTATGTTGAAGGGATGGTTAAGAAAATTGAATGTGCAACCGCGAACAATGGTGTTGGTGCTAACTAAATTACCATTAGCTAATTCGACAATGTATGATGTATCTAAGGTGGTTGGCTTAATGTTGAGCAAAGGTGCAAATGCAGTAGACACAAAACTTTTATCGGCACCCGAATCAAATAAAACTGAAGCATAACGATTATTGAGAAGGAACGTACCCGTAATGACATTCGGGTCTTCCCTATCTTCTCCGCCTCCAATGACGTAAACCCTTCCTTGAGCCATACCTCCTTGATTCGGATTTGCTTGATTCTTTCCTTCTTACAATCCCTCTTGTAGTGTCCGGGTTCCCATAACCAAAACATGTAACTTTTGGTGCCGTGCAATCCCTAATACGGTGACCAACTTTCTTGCAATTCTCACGGATCGGGACATCGACCGGATTGTGGTGACTCAAACACTTATTACATTTCGGCAAAACCCCCGAATATCCTTTTCCTTCTTTTTGACCCGCGGCATAAACCTTAGCAACCTCTTGCCTTTTGGGTGGTTGTTGAGTAGCATTTCTACCCCTTGTGTTATCCCACTTGCGCTTGTTATTGTTGTTGTAGTTGCCTCGGTTATTGTTGTTGAAACGGTTGTTGGGGTTGTTGTTGTTGTTTCGGTTAGTGGTGGTGTACTTACCTCGCTTCACCACTTGTGCCCTCAATTTCTGAGTCACTCGAATAGCTTCCTCGATTGTTTGTGGATCAAAAGATGTCACATCTCCTTGAATGACCTCGGGAAGTCCTCCAATAAAAGCCTCTAGCAACTTTTCATTATCCGATACCATTGATGGGCATAACGCGGCTAATTCACGGAATCTCCGAATGTATGTGTCAATATCATAGCCAATAGTGACCAATTCATAGAACTCCGTCTCTAACTTTTTGATTTACATTAGAGGACAAAACTTCTTAGTCACCAAGCCCTTAAATTCCTCCCACGTAAGCTTAAAAGCATTCTCCATACCAATCGGTTGAGCGTATGAATTCCACCATGACAACGCTCCATCGAGTAAAGTGCTCGTAGCAAATTTAACTTTACTATCATCCGGACAGTTACAAAGCAAAACACCGATTCCAACTTTTCAAACCATCTAATCATTGCTGTTGCTCCCTCGGTACCTCGAAACTTAGTGGGTTCACCACTTTTGAAATCTTTATACGAACATTTCTTAACTCCGGATCCTCCGGCATTACCGAGAGTGATGAGTAAGCCTTATGGGCTTGACGACATGACCTCAAGCGAGCTGACGACCACTTGTTTCCTTTCGACTCTTAGAGCATTAGCAATGCTATCGTTTACCAACTTCGAATTCTTTGCTTGGGTCATTTCAACTGTAGCTTTCTTGATGCCATAACTCTTCAAAATCACAAGATGAAACAATCATGAGAACTCGTAAGTAGAAACAACCATCACACAAATATATCCACAACCACAACATGCATAAAGATAAATGGAATCTGGCGGAACAATAACGAAATATCACAATATAATCACAACACACGTGGATAATATACATGAAAATTTCGCCTACATGGACCGATATCATACATAATAATAACCATTCCTACATAGTAGAGTCAATACTTGATACATTTGTTTGTACAACAACCAAAATACAACAAGTTCTTTAAACTACGTCACACACCTCGTGACTAGGATACTAATGGTCAAAACTATACAATGACAAAAGTCTACATAAGGCACCTCATGGTGCTCCGCCGGCCCTATCCTGAAGATCGCGAACCTGAGTAACCAAACTATCAATCAAACTCCTCATCTCATCCATCTGACCCTGCAATGTAACAATACGCTCACGGGCTAAAGATAACTCCTGTGACTGACTCTGTAACTCATCTCGTGCCATATCGGCTCTGTCAAACAACTCGGGCATCTCCTGCCTCAACTCCGTGATATGCTCTCTATCCTCTATCCGCCTATCTTTGAATACTCGATGAGATAAATCAATGCAAACCACGCCAATATCAAACCCTCGACCTCCTCGGTGATGGGCTCAATCCTATCTACCGGCGGTTCACCCGCAACTGTCGCGTCAAACTATCAATCTGGATCTGAGCATCAATACGGGCTCCTAATGCCTCGATAGAAGGCATCGTCGCGGCAGCAATGCCTAGAACTCTCGCCTAACTCAAATCTAGCGGGTGGCTCGGGCTCGGTCGATGGTGGTGTAGGGATATCGAAGCGAGCACGCTTTTGGGCGGCAAGTCATGTAGCGTAAAGGATCTCTAAGAAAATATGATGATGATGGTGATGATGGTGCTGGCAGTGGTGCTGGTAGTGGTGATGGTGCGAGCAACGGGTTGTGAACTGGGCTAACGTGAGGAGTGGGTGCGACTTCGCCCTCCTCGAAGGGTTCGGTCTCAGTGTCGGTCATGATCAGTGGAAAGGCTGCAGTAGATCCAATGGAAGATACGATCTCAGTGGAATGTGATGCAACATCATCCATGATGGGGTTAGCTGGGACATCATCCGAGCTAGAGTCCGATGATATGGTGATAGGGTGAGAATCTGAAGACATGTCTGTGACAACCGATGTGAAATAAATGTAAATAACCTCGAATAAAGTGTAAGTGAATCCGCATGATAACAGTGAACATGTACTATGATGAAATGATGAGATGCTATGATAATGTAGCTATAGTCTAGGGTCAATGATGCAACCTAGTTCTCTATAAGCGTAGCTCGGTACCAATCATCACACCCCAATTTACATTTTTGCGCGGAATGGAATTCACAGGGAATTGATCATCATAGCACCACATCACAGTTATATTGAACGACCTAAAGTGTCGTTTAAAAACACATCGTTGGATATTTCATAAAAACAATCGAGTACAACATCGGTCCCAAAAGGTTTACAAAGTTTGCGGAAATACATCCATGTTACAAATCCAAACGATGTTTTGAAATAAGTGCCATAATGTACATAATGTAAGTCGACGCCATGACTCAAAATGTAGGTCCCTAAACCATGTCATGATGAATGCCTCGATTACACGAAAATACATTGCTAAAAGCGGTCAACAATAATGTTGGTGAGAAATCATAGGTTTATGTAAATGTTTTATACGACTACACAAGTATAGACCATGCATGACAATCAAGTCACGTAAAAATAATGTTACAATTGCTCTAAGCCCATGACCCCAAACTAGGCTGTTCAATAATGTATGCCCCGCAGAGTGTTTGCCGGACAACTCCGTAATGTTATCAAATGAAATGCATCCGTTTGCACGGTTGGGATTCACCAACCGGATGGGCGTCACCCTCGATAGATCTATCCACTCATCCTCGCTTCAAAGATTAACGGTTCATGTTCGGTAATGGGACTTTCAAATTGGCAAATCGGTAACTTAAGCAATGTAATGAATTTAACATACTTGGTATCGTACAAAAAAAATGTAGTGCAATGTATTCTCCCCCGTGGGTTTGAAAATAATCGAAAGCATGTAAAACGGGGCTATGAAAACTCACTTGAATAAACTGGAATAACGGCAAAAGTGAGTACACTGAGGTATGATGTGATGCGTCAACCGGGACCTATTACGAATGATATGATATGTCATGAGTTGCAATGTAATGCTATGCATGCACTTCGTATGTTATTTATACCATTTACGGGTTTGAAAATATTACTCGTCGTCGAAAAATACTCTTTTGACGTCTTGACCCTTCAAAAATGACTTTACATGTTTTTACGTCAAAATGTCATCCTATAATGGTTTTATAATGATTTTTGGTGAAATTACCACTTTTCGTCGCAAAACAATGTCGTCGGAAAAATCACGAAATTAACAAAAATGGCTTCGGAAAACTAGCCGTAAAACGGTGTCGTCGATCGTTAAAGAACGAACTCGACGGTTTTGGAAAGTTTGTATCGATATCTAAAAGTTTCGATTCAGAGTTTTCGTTCAAAGGTCTCGATCATAGAGATATCAAAGGCTAAAGATGGTGGTTTTGCTAATTGTGTGCGTAAAAATGAGTTTCGCCAAGTTTGAACGTTCGTAATTAATTCACTATAAATCCGCTTGACAAACGACTTTTTGTTTTGAAAAATATGGCCGATGAACTTGATTTTACTAGAAGACATTTCGTTCCAAAAGTTTCACATCATGGTTAAAAACAGCCGCAAACATAGCCTTTACTAAGGAAATACTTATAACGTAAAATAATATAGTTTTCGAAAATAATATTCTGGCAACTTTATGAAAACGCCATATCTTTGTCGTTTTAAATCCGTTTTCTACATTATAATCGTCCTTAGCCGTTCGATCAAGTAAACTAATATATTTTTGACAAGTCGAAATAATTTGTGAAGCTTAAGGCTCGTTTTGACCGAAAATACTAAAAACAGCAAGCTGAAATTTTCGAAAACTATACGTTTCGTCGTCAAACTTTAAAATCCATAACTTCTTCGTTATAACTCCGCTTTTATCCGTTCAAAAGGCCACGGATTCGTTTTAAAGTATATTTTCTAAATATCAAGGCCAAAATGTCGTACCAACAGCAGGTTTTTCCAGAAATTGAATTAAGGACAGAACATAAAAATATAGTTATCGAAAATAGTTTTCTCGGACAAAACCTATTCTAATCCCTTCAAATCAACTCCAAAGCTAATCTAATCCTACCATACACCTTCTTAGGGTGTCATGGGTTCCTAATCACCATCAAGACCAAAGATTACCATGGGAATAATTATAGGATGACCATAATTATATATATAACTCAAAAATCATAAGAAAATGGTATAAATCACATAACATGCATATAAGCTCCAAAATGAAAAGAAACATATGAAAATGAAGAGAAACATGAAAATGAATAAAACATGCTTACAAGTGCAAGTGATGAGGTGTAGGTAACAAGGATTAAACTTAAATATCCTTGGTTTTATTTCAAAACCAAATAAAGGATATAATCTAGGTTGTAATAACACTTGATCTTGCAAAACTTTTGATCCCCTTTGTTTTTGATATATGGCGGTTTGGAGACCCAAAGAAAAGAGAGAAAGTTTGCTTGCTAACACTTTGATAAAATGACAAGTATGAGAAATTATTTTGAGTGCAAGACTTTTGATTGAATGAAATTATTAGAAGACATAGCACCATGCCAATCAATAATACACTCTCCCTTGTCGCCAAGGGGGGGAAATAGTGACTTTGTATTTTTTTTTTTTAAATGTAAACTTGTATATGTTTTTGTAAGACTTGTAAAGAAAAGTGTAAGTAAAGTATAATTATTATTAACTTGTGTAGTAATTGGTAATACTTGGTGCAAGTAAGTTTTCATAAGTCAAAATAGAATGTATTGAGATAATAAAATTGTAAAAATACATTCCTTGTGGAATTTGGGTGATAAAATAATTATCGCACAATTTTAAGAAACACAACGTAATAATTTAATTTTAACGATTAATATACAAATAAATTGAAACACTAGGAAAACTAAAAATATAGTTTTATGAACTAAAGGTAAGTTTAAAAATACCTCGGATCATTTTTGAAAGTAACGGGTTGAATATTTAAAATAATAACTCACGCGATAAAGATTATTAAATATAAAAATTTCGTAAAATATGAAATGAAATGTCGTGAATGTACTAATGAGATGCACACGATGTCAATGAAATGTAGACTAATCATAGTCCATATGAAATGTACGTGATGTTATGATCATGAATTCGCCGCTAAACCTCCAAGGTTACGCGAATTTGAAACAAGTAAACCAAGTTTACTATAAATGTTGAAATAATGAGACATGAACGGTGTCGAGAAATGACCTGAAAGTACGGGTTGTCACAACTCACACAAACTAGCCACTTGTGAATGACTAGCCGTAAGAAACTTAAAACGGCTCGGACACTGATTCTTTGATAATGAAGGCTTAAGGGTTATGTGTGTGGATAAATCCTCAATATCAATATAAAAAATAATCACGAATATAGATTCAAATTCTCTTAGGAAAAAGAATAATAAATCAAATCCCGTGTGTGATCGTGTGTACGGATTAGTCAACCCGAATCGTTTCCCAACGAGGCGTGAATTGCCAACGTCGTTCTTGGTTTGGAATTTAATGCTCGATGTTTTGGATTAATGATTTGATTATATAACTACGGGAATGGGGAAAGTAATTAAGGGAATCTATTCTATGGGAAATCCTAAACGCAAAATACTAAAATGAAAATAATAAAGCGTAAATAAAAAGCAACTACGTCTAAATGATACCCTAAAAATGCCTAAATTTACTTTTACTCTAAAAATGATATTAGAAAACTAATTTAGAATTAAAACTATTTTTTTTTTGATTTTTCTTGATTTTATAAAATTAAAAACTAATTTTAACTATTTAAACTAAATTAAAATACTAAAAATTATAAGATCAAAGAGAAAATATGAAACTATTTTCTAAAAATCACAAATAACTCAAAAGACTTTTTAAAACTATTTTTGTATTTTTCGATTAATTTTTATTTTCTACAAATTTAAAACTATTTTAATCTAATTAAAAATTGTGAAAAATACCAAATAGAAGTGGAAAAATAAGGAAAACTCTTTTTATGCTTTTATATTTTTCTTAAACTGAGAAAATTGAAAAATTATTTTTTGGAACTTTTTCTCAATTATTTGCAATATAACCTATTAAAAGTGATTAAAATCTATTTTAAATCTAAAAAATAGTAAAAGTGACCAAAATTATGAAATTCTCGGGAAAATTCTAAAATGATGATATGAATCTATGAAAATGAGAAACTAGTAGCTTATGTGTGAAAATTGAAAGATGTAGTGCAACCGCTTATGAAATAAGTACTAAAATAAGCTAACAAGCTATTTAGGCAACCAAGCAGTGTGAAGCTAAAGTGAACTAAAATAAGCTACTAGCAGCTAATTGTACCTACTCCTAACAAGCCTCAAGCTCTGTTCAATGATCAATTCAAACTGCTTATCTAATGCAAAACAGCTAATGACCTCTACTGTTTGGGCTAATACACAAGCTTATTCAATAAGCTAAACTCAAAACCAATAGTGCAGTCCTATAGAACACCTGACAAGCTACAATTAAGCCAAAAACCAGACTCTAACTCTTTAAAATGAACCCTGAACAACTGCTGCAAGATCTGAGGAAAACTGACTTTACACCATTTTGACTTTCTTAAAACAAATGTGAAGTTTGACTATGTTGAGTTTTGATCCAATTTAATTCACTGATTTTGATGATTTTAGCTAAGACTAAGTTACCAATAGCTAGATCTACTTACTCTTAAGCTAATATGCAACTTTTAAACTTCTGATTTTAACAGATTCACCAACAAGATCAGTTGCAAGATTATTTTGACTTTTTAAGTGCAACTGCTAAAACAATGACTTAAATGACTATCAATTACCTATTTAAACATGTATAAACTACTAACAACTAATAAGCTAATCTTTATTACAGATTTATCACCAATTCCAAACACTACTTTATACTAACTAATATGAGATCTAAAAGCAGTTACTACTAAATTATACTAAACTGATGTAAAACTCGGATCAATAACTACAACTTATCGCTAAATTCAAATGCAAATCACAGATTCAATAACCAAATGTAAATAACAGATATGAGCACTTACAAAATAGCCTAGCCACTATGGCTCAGCACCAATGAAGCAAGAACCTCTAGCCTATTTAACCCCTAACCTAATGTAATTCCATTAACTTTTAACCCCATTCCAAAGATCATCATCATTTCAATTCGGATCCAACACCGGCGGATAGAACAAGGCATCAGAGCAATCAGATTTGGATTTTGTTTGTGATTTGAGATTGAAACTAGAATAAGCTCACAATAAGCTAACTTAAGCTTACATGAACCTATAAAAACAGTAGATCAGTGATGGATCACTCCACAGAACAGATCTAAAGTGATTTTTATTTTTCAATGAATTTATTTGATTTTTTTGTATTTTTGAGTTTTTGAAAACAGATGCTAAAAACAGATTTGTAAAACTGAAGTAAGCATTAAACTAGGATAATAAGTAGATTCAAATCATAAAAGCTTAAACAAACACTTGATAATGAAAACTAAATTTTATTAATAATGGAAATCTGAGTACAAATACGAATTACAAAGAAACTTTAAAACATTGAAATTAAAAACTATTACTGATTAACCTACTACAACTAGAAAGAAGAAAAATTAAAAAGTGAATGAGAGATACAATTGTGAATGAGAAGAGGTTCTATTTATAAGCGAGCTAAGGTCTTGGAAGGATCTCGAATTCTTCAAGTGTGCTACTTTGAGTGATTAGCATCCTTGGATCATAATAACCGCTTTCCCACTTGATTTCATCCATTGGATTAGATCTTACACGCATCATCGACCAATAGGAATGCGTCATTTGAGAAATATCACGGATCGATGACATGGCATTCCCATGTGTCGATGGGATGTCGAGAAAGTACGAATGTGCCCTTAATCACGGTTAATTTTGACCTATTATAACGCTGGGTAATGAGGGTTTATCCTATCCGGGTAATTTGGGGAAAAGAAACGCGGGAGTGATTTTTAATTATTGTTTGGATTTTGACCTTGGGTGGGGTTTGACTCGGGTTAGTGAACCGGGTTTGAGGTGGTTGGGTAATAATAAAACCGGGTGTTTAGTGTTTTGGGATTGGGCTTTGGATCCGGGTTTTAATATATGAATTGGGCCGAGAGTTTTGTCTTTGGATTTAGAATAAACCCAAGATAGCTTTAAGGGACTTAACTTGTACAATTCGAATTCCAAGGGACCAAAAGTGTAATTCTGACAATCTCTCTCAAGGACCAATCTTGTTAAGCTCAAATAATCCAAGGGTGACTTCTGTAATTTCTGAAACTTCAGGGATCAATTTTGCCAAATACTGAAAGTGCAGGGACTGAACTTGACTTTTCTTCAAACTTTTCTGAAACTTCAAAAATCATCTTTAGAGAATAAAATCTTCCACAATGCACAATCCCGACCTTCCGGCTCACTCAAACTCTCTTGATCTCTCGTGCTCGGTTTACGTCCGATTTGGTTCCTTTTGCGTGTTTTGCATATCCGCACTGCACAAGCATAACTCAAGAAAACCACAAATATTAGCAATAAACGGCTTTTCCTTGGTTGCTTTGGGTCGCTTTACTAATGAAAAGATATGTGTTTAAGCACATATCAAAATACCCAGACGAGACCATTGTCGTGTCCTCACGCAATGCAATCAACTCACGCTTCTAAAACCAAGGATTTTAATCTCTTTCTACTAAACCTATGAAGAAGTAGCAAAGATTCCTCAAAAGAGATTAAAAACCCTTAATTCTAAAAACGCCCCGTTTACCTTTTAAATTCACATATAGATATTACAATTAAGCACATTCCGGTTATGAATGACGGTTCGTTGAACTTTCATGTCGATCAATAACTCAAACATTTTTCAAACGACACGTTAGGATCACGGAGTAGAAAACACAACACAGCGTGAAGTGACCATACGGATAGAATACATCGTCCCTGATTTTTCACAAGTCCCAAACTAAGCGTAAAACCGAAATCATTGTTAAATATGACTCTAGATGCTAACACTACCCATGGAAGTTACTTGTGTACTTACCTTTTGTTCCCATTTTCCTATTTTCCTCTAGAATTTTTTATTTTTTTGTGAGAAATGAATTTCTTCAAATTCTCGTTTCGATAAGAATTATTCCGATAAAGATATAAAGCCAAGTCGATAATTAGTTATCCATCTTCTCTCAAGAACCATTGTCGTAAAAATGAGGTCCACATCAAGGAATTTTTATTCACTTAAACTTTTGACTTTTTCAACATTTTTCAACAATAATAATTTTTTTTTTTTTTCACTTATACTTTTACTTGTATGAGCTATGAACCACGGAGCTTCACGGGGTAATTCCAAGACTATAGGCTTCATGAAATGAGGATCCCGGTGGCTAGGCTAAGACCTCACTCAATCCCGCTAAAGATCCAAGGGTCCGATCTCGACACATGACTCACAACTTTACTTATTACGCTTCACATATCACTTATTACTCATTTATTTATTACGGATCCTTGACGTGTACCCAATTTTTAAAACAAAGATTCTTTTAAGAAGATAAAGAACTAACTATCGCCAAAAACTCGACATCTCTAATTATTTAGACAGATATGGGGTGAAACAATTTTGTGGGAACAAAAAGCCATAAGTACCTTCGATGGGCTCTAAAGAGAACCAAGATTCATAAGCTTCAAGTCTTAGTTCATCCAGTTCTTGAAGCTGTAGGAATCTATATGACCCTGCCTTAGAATAGTCCATATTATAGGCCTTAAGTGCCTAGTATGCCTTTTTCTCAAGTTCAATAGGGAGGTGGCATGCTTTCCCGTATACCAAGCGAAAAGGGGTTGTTCCGATAGGTGTTTTATAAGCCGTTCTGAATGCCCAGAGTACCTCATCCAGTTTGAATGCCCAATCTTTTCTATTCTGGTGGACCGTTTTTTCAAGTATTCGCTTTAATGCTCTATTTGTGTTCTCTACTTGCCCATTGGGTTGGGGATGATATGCCGCAGAGAATATATGCGGAACACCATACTTCTTCATCACCTTCTCCATTTGAGCATTGCAAAAGTGGGTTCCTTTATCACTGATCAATGCCTTGGGAATCCCGAATCGTGCGAAGAGCTTTTTAAGAAAATGAATGACTACCCTTGCATCGCTAGTCCTAAGGGCTTGGGCCTCCACCCATTTGGACACATAGTCGATAGCCACTAGAATGTATTCATTTCCTCCAAGATGGAAAGGTCCCATGAAATCTATACCCCAAACATCGAATATTTCGCAGACTTGGATATAGTTCTGAGGTGATTCATCCCTCCATGAGATGTTTCTAGATCGTTGGCATGCATCGCACGTTTGAACTAATCTCTTAACGTCGCGGAAAACAGTAAGCCAGTAGAATCCGGAATCAAAAACTTTTCATGCTGTGACATTTACACCGTGATGCCCCCCAGATGGTCCCGCATGACATTCTCTCATAATCCGATCAATCTCCCTTCCAGCAACACAATGTCAAATGATTTGATCAGGGAATATATGGAATAGGAAGGGCTCATCCCAGAAATAGTATTTTAGCGCGGTGAAGAATTTCTTTTTATCTTGCCTAGTCATGTAATTTGGCAAGGCCCTAATGGATAGATAGTTATCATAATCCGCATACCATGGCTCAATTTCCTTAATGGCCATTAGCCGTTCCTCAGGAAAAGAGTCACGAATTTCGGTATGGTCTAATTTCTCTAGGTCTGGGTTCTCTAACCATGATAGATGATCAGCAGCAAGATTTTCAGCTCCCTTTTTATCTCGAATTTCAATGTCGAATTCTTGAAGTAATAGAATCCACCTAATAAGTCAGGGTTTTGCATCTTGTTTGGAAAACACGTATCGTAAGGCAGTGATCTATGAAGACGCGCTTTGGAAAGGACGAGATATTGCCCGAACTTATCGAAGGCAAAACCACAACTAAAAGCTCTTTCTCGGTTGTATAATTCTCTTGCGCTACATTCATGGTTTTGCTAGCATAGTAAATTGGTTGAAAATGCTTCTCCTTTCTTTGGCCTAGCACGGCGCCTACAGCATAATCACTAGCATCGCACATGATCTCGAATGGTTGGGACCAATCAGGGGTAACCATTATCGGGGCCTGGGTAAGATCTTTCTTCAGGCGATTGAATGCTTCTTTACATTCTTCCGAAAAGTCAAAGGGGGCGTCCTTGACTAGAAGCTGTGTCATTGGCCTGGCAATTTTAGAGAAGTCCTTAATCAACCTTCAATAAAAGCATGCATGACCAAGAAAGCTTCGAATGGCCTTAACGGTAGTATGATAGGGTAGTTTAGATATCGCTTCGATTTTTGCCCTATCGACCTCGATTCCATTTCCGGAGACTTTATGTCCCAAGACAATTCCTTCTCTTACCATGAAATGGCATTTTTCCCAATTTAGGACTAAATTGGTTTCTTCACACCGTTTCAACATCTTCCTAAGGTTGGATAGACAAAGGTCGAAGGAGTTTCCAAATACCAAGAAATCATCCATGAAAACTTCCATGCTGTCTTCAATTAATTCATGGAATATGGCCATCATACATCGTTGAAAGGTAGTATTTTCTTGATCTTCAGAAGCAATGGGGATTTGGAAGTATCCTGAGAAACCATCAAGAAAACCGTAGTACTCATGCCCGGCTAACCTCTCGAGCATTTGGTCAATGAATGGCAAAGGAAAATGATCTTTCCGTGTGGCATCATTTAACTTCCTGTAGTCGATACAAATGCGCCATCCAGTAACCGTTCTCTGCGGTACTAAATCACCCTTTTCATTTTTCACAACCGTCATTCCTCCTTTTTTGGAACCACTTGGACTGGGCTAACCTAAGGGCTATCCGAAATGGGGTAGATTAGGTCGGCATCGTGAAGCTTGACGACCTCCTTTTTTACTACCTCCTTGATATTAGGGTTAACTCTCCTCTGAGGTTGAACGGTTGGTTTGTAATCTTCTTCCATAAGAATTTTATGAGTGCAGAAAGTAGAATCAATCCCTTTAATGTCAGCCACACTCCAGGCGATCACTCCTTTGTATTCTCTTAGAACTTCTAAGAGCTTACCTTTCTATTCGGTGGTCAACGAGGAGCTTATGATGACAAAGGAGTGATCCTTTTCTTGAAGGAAGGCATATTCTAAATGGTTGGGAGATCTTTCAATTCTAAGGTAGGAGGTTCTTTGATTGATGGTTTTAGCTTGTTTTCCGCTTTTGAAGTTCAAGAGGCTTAATTTCTTCCCTACACGGGTAAAAGGAAACAGCTCCAACCATCTCAGTCTCTTCATCTTTATCTATCATGTTGTTTTCATCATTCATGAATTCGTTTAATAGATACTCATCAATACAGCCATCTATATCATCAACAAATTCATCAACTTCTTCAACAAAATAAATAGGATGATCGTAAGTGGAGGAGTGGCTCATAGAATCCTTGATGTCGAAAGTTAAGCTCTCATATCCTACTCGTAAAGTGAGTTTACCATCATGAACATCGATGATGGCGCGAGCTGTAGCCAAGAATGGTCTTCCAAGGATTATCGGAACTGAGTTATCTTCCTCCATTTCTAAAATCACAAAGTCAACCAGAAACTTGAACTCCCCTACTCTCACCAGAACATTTTCACAAAATCCAATGGGACATTTGATTGATCGATCAGCCAACTGAATACTCATTCTGGTTGGTTTCAACCCTGAATACCCGAGTTTGAGGAATAAGGAATGAGGCATCAAGTTAATGCTTGCCCCGAGATCCGCCAAAATGTTTTTCATAGAGAGTGCCCCTATAGAGCAAGGAATGGTGAAGCTGCCCGGATCTTCTTTCTTCTTGGGCAAGCTTTTCTGGATGATAGCCGAGCACTCTTCTCCTAATGATATCAACCCTTCAAGTTTCTTCCGATTCGATAGTAACCTCTTGAAGTATTTGCTATGTTTAGGGATATGATAAAATACGTCGAGAAGTGGTATGTTGACAGAAGTCCGTTTTAAGTAAGACAATATTCTCTCATTTTCTTCTTCACCTTTGATTTTTAAACGCGAGGATAAGGAATCCTTACTGAGAGTCGGGGTGGACAGTGTTGATGTTTGTGGAGGGGGTCGGGGAGTCAAGGAGGTTTAGAAATTGCTCCATTACCTAACTCAGGCTCCCTGACGGTGGGATTTTGGTCAGGGTATGGGGGATCCTTGGTAGTAATTTCTGATCGAGTAGTAATGGCACAAGTTGGATCGTGTTGGGTTGGACCAGGTTCGCTTATTCTTTTGTGGATTTCGGTGAACTGGCTCTCTAATTTAGCTTGTTGCTCTAGAATGAATCCTTCGAGACCCTTTAAAAGCATTACCCCTTCCATGGTAAATTGCCCGAGTTCTTAATCAAAGGCATCACGGATGGTGTATTCAGAACCCTCCTTTCCCTCAGTCTTCCATTTTAGATTACCCCAAGAAGTGCACTCATCGCTTTGATAGAATGTGAGAAGGAAGGGTCATCATAAATGTCATGGCTAGAAAGGAAAGCGCGCTCTTGGCGTGTGTTATCATCACACTCATCGCTCTCGTGTGACCCTCCACAAATGTCGCATATACGGTATGGGTTGAACAACCTCTTAAATTCTTGCGACTTCATGAGGTATGCAAGCTTCTCTTGCGCCCTCTTCATCCGATCATCGAGAGATAATGGGCTTTTATTTGAGGTAGCAGAGACACTCATTACAGTTACTGGCTTGCTCCAAGTGTTGTCTTGGTCTTGGACATACTCCTCAATGCGGTCCCATCCTTCTTTCGCATTGAGATTGGAAATTTTTCGGCCAGTTGAGAAGTCAATCCCTTTTTTATCATTACGGGAGACATTGTCGTAAAAGATTTGAACAAGCAACCAAAGGTTGATATCATGGTGAGGGGCTTGTTGAATGAGATCTTTGTAACGAGTCTAGGAGTTAACGATAGATTCTCCATTTGTTTGATGGAAATGAAGAATTTTGCTCCTGATGGATGCCGTTCTCCTAGGGGGAAAGAACTTTTGGTGAATTTGGTTGTGAGTTGTTCCCAAGTGAAGATGGACCTTGGAGGAAGCTTATCGAGCTACTCCCGCCTCGTCCTTGAAGAGAAAATGGGAAAACTGAGTCCGGATGTCTCCTTGGATGCTCCGTCAAGATAGATAGTATCTACAATTTTAAAAATTGTTTGATGTGATGAATGGATTTTCGTTGTGGGATCCATGAAATTGACATGCATTCGGATAAGCCAAATTTCGGTGGCATGCAACACCTCATTGACCTATTTAGAAGGGTAGACAATGGTGCCGGTAAATCCGGATGCGGAGGAGAAGAGTACTCCCTAAGGGTTTTGCTTTTGGTTTATTGATGGGTCCATTGACCGAGTAAGGGATTTCCTCGCTATGTTGGCTCAGTTGTCAATGTTGATGGCTTGGGGACTTAGGGAATGAGTGGACTCTTCTTCACCGCGGCTTCATCAAAATTGATGGCGGTGCCTTGAGGTTCCGACTCATGGAGAGCTCTTCTTCGCCTATTTAGCTCTCTTCGGGTTCAAAGAAAAGGTTCAAGAAGGGTTTTGGTGGAACTGCGGTCCTAAGTTGTCTAGGGGATTGGTGGGGGAAATGGCGAGTTTGGTGGTTGATTATCACCTTCCATGATGAAAAGTGATGGGATTACTAACAAAGGTCACAAAGAAGGGGGATAGACTACGAGGAAGCTAAAAATGGGAAAAAAAAACTTACTTGATAGGAATCAAGAAAGGGAACCTAAACGAGATAGACTCCTAACTAGCTATGCTATTCCCCAGCAGCGGCTCTACAAACTTGATACGCATACAACGCGCGTTCGGGGTCAAAGGAACTTCCTTTTAGTCGAGCAAGTTTTTCAACACCCTAGGCAATGAACCTAATCGTTGTAGTGTAGTATTAGGGTAAGCCTCGGGAATTGATATCGTTCTCTAGGGGAATAGGAATGCTAGTGAGAAATTACTACGCTAAGGTTAGGGTTGAGGAAGATTATTTTTTATCTTATTTATGTTTTTTAGAAAATTGAAATTATGAATCTCGGGGTATTGGATTTGGGGGGTTGGTATTTCTACCGATTACTCTACTTATCTATTCTAATTAACTAAGCTAAGGGGTAGTCTATGTCTAATTGATGTGTGCTCTTATGATGATTTAAAGATGTGTTTACCTAGATGCTATTACTCCCTAGTTATCTCCTATTGATGGTTGAATTGTCACGTCCTTATTCTTAACGCGTTGTGTCTTCTAAGGTCGTAAGGTTATTGCCTACGAAATCTTTAGGATTCACAAACTAACTCTAAGGTTACCTTTGGATGTTTAGACTACAATAACTCTAGGTGATTATAAACTAATGTTCACAAAGATTACTCAAGCATTAAAAACACAACGAATGACCTATCGCAATACTAGGTCAATCACAATTAAGATAAGAAACAACCAATCAATTATCAATACCTAGGTTTCATAGATCTAAGCAAACACACAAGTAAATTAGCCGGACATGGAAAACATGCAAGCATACACACAAATAATTGAAGACATAATTGAATTAATGAAGTAAATCACTTATCTTGTTGTAAAATAGGGTATGGAACCCTAAGATATTGCCTAAGACGACCAAAGTTCGGTTTAGGTTTTACTCCACAAAACTACCTCTCTAAATTTCAAATTTCAATTCTATATATAGAGTTACAATATGCGACGGCGTCACTCTTTAATTGTGACGCCGTCAGTCGCCGCCATTAGGTTTTCGTCTTGGCCACGTCAACTCTGTGACGCGCCACCTTATGGTTGTGACGCCGTCGGCTTCATCTTCGACGCGTCGGGATCAAAATCTAGGTCGTCGAGTTGTGATGCCCTACTCTTTAAACCCGATGCCGTCAAGTGCAAAATAGCAATTTGCTTTCTCGAGTCGTCTCAAAGCGTGTTGCGACGGCGTCGCCATTAGGTCAGTGACGCCGCCTGCTGCTCAAAGACTTGAGTGTCTTGATTCTTGACTTTGGCCATTTTCTTCATATATTCGCTCCTTTTCGTCCGAATAAGTGTCATTCCAGCAATTTGCCTTCAAGAGACCTAAAAGTGAAAAGGAACGAATTAAGTAGTAAAGGATACAAAAGTGCTCGATTAAGGGCTTAAATGACCCTCAAAGTGTACCTTTTAAATCCTTATCATTATCTTAGCAGATATGTGTTTGTCAATATGTTTAGCGTTTGGCACCTTTTCATCCTTATGTAAAAACAAACAAACATGTGCGTGGGGAAGGCCTCTTTTATGAAATTCAACTGTGTATACCACTGCAAAATATTGTTCAAGTTAACATGAAATCAGTTTAAATTATAATTATAGACATTGTGTTATAAGACTACGCATATTAATGTCAAATGCGCTATAAATAAAAAGCATACCTGCTTGAATACATCCGAACAAACGCAAGTGTTTGACATCCTTCATCAGCTGATTGAGTTTCATTTTAAAAACTCGAGTTAGCACATCAAGCCGGTCTGTAGATGAAAGGTTATGCTCCCGTATATATCTTGCAATCTCCGGCCATTTAGGATTGCATGTGATCGTTATAAACAAATCTGGACAACCATACCACCTACACAATGCCATGGCATTCATATAATTTTGTTGCATGTACCTTGGTCCACCAGTGAACGAAGAAGGAAAAATAGTAGGCTTTCCAACTGTGGACGAGTCGCTATTTCCAGATGCGACGCTTTGACGCACATTTGAATATGTATCACCTTAGTTTAGACTATTTGGAACGATGAAAAACATACGCTCTCTCTTAACCATAGCGAAACCATCTACAAGAAATTGCTGAAACAAACGACCTCCAAGTATGAATAAATTCTCTTGATTCTGACGGTCCTGAATCTGATAGGCAAACCACTCCCGCATACTAACTATTTTGTCATTATTTACAGTGGCCGGTTGTCCCGATTTATTTCTATGTGGTTTTCCTAAATAATAGCCAACTTGCGCACAGGGCATCAACAAAGGGTATTGCAAAGGAAGGTACATAGGATGAAAAATATTGATACGCTGCAAACCTTCACCAAATATAGACCCGTGAAATTCACGGGTTTTTAAAGAAATGATTCATTAAAAAGTTGAGTGTGTGAATAAAGTAATAAAGAACATCGAAAGTAAACAAATTCCATTATTTTTAGAAAGGAATAATAAGTAATAAGTCAATGATATGATAAACAATTTGGTATGTAACTATTAAAATAATAAACGTGTATGTATCGTCTTCTCCAACTTCGATAGTCTTAAAGCGCAAATGTATGCAGTCAACTTCCAACACTTGAGTAACCAATGTTCATCCCTGTGAACACCTAAAAAAAGAAAAAAAAAGTCAAACTAAAAAGAATTTGTTGGTAAGAGTATTTTAAAGTTAAAGAAATGATTAAAAAAACATTTCATTTTGGTAGTTGTACATACCTATTTAACATTGATCATAAATATTTAAGTACTCCTTCCTTCGTAGACAATGTGTAGTACACATCGACATATTACGATATGCATTAGTGATTTACCACAAGTTATCTACTATCTTTTTAGGTCATTTGAGAGCTTTTATTTCTTAGCTAACCTTGAATAGAAGTGATTATCAAAGTGCAGATTTTTTGTCGATCCATAGCTAACCCACCTCAAGCTACTGGGACACACAAGACCTTTTCTTGACACGCTCAAAGGCTTGTTAAGAAATCACATTACCCATAATAGGTTGAGATGGTAGAGCCTTGGCTAGTCCATGACAATTAGTATCGTGCAAATCCATCTCTACTTCCTGTATATAACCAATGATATGAGAATTCATTATACAATTCACAAACATAGTACATGTTTTTTTTCTTAGAAAATAAGCAATCAAGTATGTTGCAATGATGCAAATATATGTGATAGATGTACATAACAGACTACAAAATTGGTCTAAAAGCAAAATCATAAAACCCATAGGCGACATGATTCCAATCAGAAAGTAATACTTCCACAAACATCAAAAACAAATATCCAAGAGCTATGTGGTGATAAAGTCAAAGAAGTGTGTACCTTAACAATATACCGAGCTAAGAAAGTACATGTTAACGAATCATGAGAGGTGCGTGACGCACACTCCACCGCTCCAACACCGCATACATATTAATATACATACTACGAATCCCAAATGTTTACGATCTTGAAATAGGTCGGTGAAGTATTCATGCATATACATAACAATATTTAGATTTTTTTAATATGCATTGAAGAAGCCATTATATATATTTTTTTTAACATCAACTTACCTCAGAAACCATGCCCCAAAGAGGAGAAAACATATTGCGTATGTATTAGGGTTGTGGAGATCATTTGATTAATCAGTAATTTCATTGATGTATGCACGTGGGCACGTCAATGTGTTGCTGAACTAAAAGAAATGGACTGAACTATCAAGCTAAGGGGATGTTTAGATTTGCTTTTAGAATGACGATTTGATTACAACTTCAAGTTACGCTTGTCAAATTTACAGGACTGGGATACCAGTTTACAAAGAAATCGAACCATAATTAAAATAAAAAAGCATGGCTTATATTTGAAAATAAATCCCACTCTCCTTGATTGAGGGTTACTATTCGAGAGGTAAACCAACTCTACCAGATGACGCACAATCTAATGACACTTATCTAATAACTTTAATACATGATATAACAAAACTTATGATCTAAGGACTAAGGGTAAATTAGAATAAACTATATACCCTCCTCTTGGCATAAATTAGCATTAACTTATTGATAAACATTACAAAATATGGGTCTTACAACTTTAAACAGCAAAAACACATCCAAACTCTATTGTCTACGCATGTTTTATTACAAGAGATC